>JAQFVV010012461.1:5610516-5640516 GCA_028023455.1 Epiperipatus broadwayi
ATTGTAACAAACGGGTTCGAATTCACGCATATGTAAATATGACATAATTAATAGTGTTAATGTAAGGACCATGTATAAACAAATAAATAAAAGAATATATGTAAACGGTCATTCGAACCCGGTTACAAGTAATGTAAATATAGTGTATGTGCGAGTATAAAAATACGTATTTAGTATCTGGGAGGTTTGCGATCATTTATATATGTAGAGCTGTATAAAGCGCAATTAATTATTCTTAGATAGATTTTATTCACATAGTTTTTTTTTTGAGTTTATTAATAATTTTGGTAACACGTGTTTTCTTTTGTTGAGTCACCTTGTGAACATGTGAGGACTGAAATAGGATGAGTGAATTGCTGTAGGCAGTTTGGTAATAACTGGCGCCGGGAAGGCGGAAAACTGGTCTGTGGATATAGTTTTTTTTTTGTGTTGAAGAACAATGGAAGGACTGGTCAGCGGCGTAGGAATATGCAGAAAGATTTTGAAGAGTTAAAGGTGAATACAAAAGAACTTTTTTTTTTGTCTTGCGCTCGAGTGAAAAAAAAAGAAAAAAAAGAGAGACGCGGCTTGAATCCTAGCAAGGAGGACGCAAAATCTATTTCTTAAGAAGTTTAATATTTTTTTCTTCCAAAAAAATGTCGGGGTAATTGGATTGTGTGCTAGTCGTTACTCGACTCCGTGGACTCGTCATGAACTCACCTGACCGGACTTGCGAACTGTCATAATAAATCAAGAGATTTTGTTCCATCGAAGAAATGTTGATTCAAAATCGTTCGAGATTTAGACCTTTGCGAAAGAGTACGCCAACTGCTCCACCTCTGAAACCTATCGCCGGACCTAACGACCATTGGAACTGTTTGCCATCCGTGAGATCCACCAGATTAAGTTCGTGGCAAGACGTCAATACGGACTTGTTTAATTGCGCGAATACAGGTAAAGTGACATGTCACCAACTATTTTCAATATATGTATCTCAATAAAGAACTCGTGTTACCTCAGTTAATTGCTATATTAAAATTTTATATTTAAAATTAGATATATGACTATATTAATCATACAGCTCACATATATATATGTATTTGCATTATTTGGTGTGTGGATGAATGAGCGTGATATATGTGTGGGTATGATAATGAATGGCCTGAGTGTTTGCATAGCAATCTTATATGTAGGTACGAATGAGATTTATTGGGAAGGGATATGATCGAGTAGAATAAATCCCATCAGCCCGGGTTAGAGTAAGGATTTCGAGCTTTAGGCTACCGCAAAATAAATATACGCGTGAGATAGTGTTGGTTAGTTTATAACTTTGTTCTCTAGATAGACAGATGTCCCCAACCTTGAGATTGAGCTAGTTCGGTGCATCACCATATCAGATATATATCAGAACCTGTATATATGTTTTCGAGGAGGTAATTCCTACTTACTGGTAAGATTGGCGCGTGAGATGGGTTCAAACCATGCTCATAAATACCTCTCGTCGAAGCTTCGGGTGAAAGTCCACAATGGAGGATTATAGATATGTCGGTGGGTGTTATAATGGCGTCCCAACTAACGGGGCAGCGAATGTTAGAGAACGGGCAAGTAAGCAGATTTTTTTTTTCTGGATAAAAGTAAGCGATTTTTTTTTTGAAAAAAAAAAAAAAGAAGGGAAAATAAAAGCGATAGTGGTGCTAAAGCGGAAAGAGCTTGAAAACATATGGGAAAGACGGTAGATGGGCATGTTCTGCGGGCGAATGTGTGGATGAAAAGGTTCTCATAAGGTCGTGGGGAAATAGCGTTGATGTATGTTGAAACATATATATAAAGTCAGGGTTTAGAAAGCAGAGGTTAAGAATTTATCCAATAGTGAGATATCATAAACGATATCGTTCAAGAGGATAAGAAGGGGCAAAGGTATCAGGTGGGTCATGCCAGGACCACTGGAAGCCGGGGTGATGAACCTGGCACATAACTTTAATGATAAGATAGATAAAGATGAAGCAACAAAAAGAAGGGGCAATGGGATTGAAGATAAGAATATATGGAGGGGAAAAGGAGGAGACACCCGTAGAGCACCTCAAGAGCCTAGAAAGATACTATAAGTATTATGAGATAGCAGATGAACACCAAGTGATCATAGCATACCATCATCTAGAGAAACAGGCAGAGACATGGTGGAATTCACTGAGTCAGCAACCGCGAACATTTCTAGAGTACAAAGAAGCATTAACCAGAGTATTCTGGAATGAAGAAAGACAAGAAAGGGTGTGGGCACAAGTGGCACAGCGGGAGTTTCAAGAAGATAATGGGGAAGCATATATACAGTTCTTTAGGCGGCAGGTGGCTACGTTGAGAACTCTAGATGCATGTAAACTATCCGAGGAGCAGATTATAGCGACAGCATGTAGAAAGTTGCCCAGTGGGATTAGATGGATGCTAGGAAAAAGGGGAGAAAGATCAGGATGGGCGATTGATAGGGTGTTGAGCCAATTAGAAATAGACACGGAAAGGAGACGGATAGAGGTGCATGAACTAAAAAAAAAAGGGGACACCGATGCGGAGAAGCCAGGGATAAAAAGAGTAGGCAACTTAATATGTTCGTGGGAAGACCGGGTCCCCAGATACGCACATCAGACTTGTCCCATTATCCCTACAAAGGTGGGTTCAATGGAGGTGGAAGCTCTCATGGACTCGGGCAGTCAGGTATCGGTAGTATCAGAGAAATTGTACCATCAACTTAGAAGGGAACAACCAGAGATACCGACTTTACCGCTAAAAACAGTTCACATAGCAATGGCGGACAACCGCAGAGCTAAAGTAGAGCCAAGACAGATATGGATGGATCTAGAAATCAATAGAAAGCGTTATTCACATGTGTTCCTTATAATGAAAGGTTTAGTACATGAGGCCCTGCTGGGATCGGATTTTCTAAATAGATACAAATGTAATCTCGACTATGGGAAGGGTCAAGTCACGTGTGGGGGTGAAGTGGTGCGTTTTCTGACAGAGGGGCCTCAATGGTCGATAGGAATGTTACATGTAGAAGATGATGTTCCTAAAAAGCTCAAAGATAAGACCGATAGAATGGAAGTAGAAGGAAAAGCTCAAGATAGCGCCTTACAACAAACGTTGACCAAATATCAACAGGTCTTTTCAGACAAGCCGGGGGTTATTCAAGGGTTCGAGCAGAGGATCAAGATGAGAGATGGTCAGACATTCAAAGCTAGATCATACCCCATTCCCCATCAATACCGAAAAGCGGTAAAAGAACAAATAGATCAAATGTTAGAGTGGGGAATTATATCAAAATGCTCATCAGCGTATTGTAACCCGATGGTAGTAGTAAAAAAAAAAAAGATGGATCCGTTAGAATTATGTCTTGACGCTCGACAGCTAAATAAAGTGACGGTACCGGACTGTAACGTACCACCTCCTATGCAAGAATTATTACGGAAGTTCCAAGGAAAGAAGGTATTTTCGACTTTCGATTTGACGGCTAGTTATTGGCAAATTAAGTTACATCCGGAAGATCGCCAATACACGTCGTTCAGATATGAGGGTCACTCATATCAATTTAACAGGATGCCTTTTGGCTTAATAAACAGCGGAGCCGGCCTACTCAGGTGCTTGGACCAGGTGCTATCTTCGGAGATAAAGGACATGGTCACGATCTACATGGATGACGTGTTGATAGCCTCCACTGATATCAAGGAACATATACGAGAAGTGGGACTATTTTTAGAAGAATGTGAGAAAAAGGGCATAAAAATAAATATCAAAAAGAGCACGCTGTGTCAGAAAGAAGTGGCCTTTCTTGGGCATATAGTGGGAGCCCAGGGACTTAAACCACACCCGGACAAGATTTCGGCTATCCGTGACTTTCCAAAACCGAGATCCAGGAAGCAGGTCCGATCATTCTTGGGTCTGTGTACATTTTATAACCGCTTTCAAGAACGGTTTGCGGAACGGATGGAGCCCTTGGTGAGGCTATTAAAAAAGGGTAACGAGTGGAAGTGGACGGAGGAGCAGGACCAAGCTTTCCAAAGAGTGAAGACGGGGTTCTTGGGACATGTTATGTTGGCCTTTCCTGACTTTTCAAAGCCGTTCATAGTACAGACAGATAGCAGCGGATATGGTCTCGGAGTAACCTTGGCTCAAGAACAGGAAGACGGGAGGATGGGTATGCTATATTTCTTGAGCAGGCTGCTCAAAGGCTCCGAGGTACATTATACGACCACTGAGAAAGAGGCGTTGGCCATTGTTTGGGCCTTTCAGAAGTTTCGAACGTTATTACTGGGCTCGGAGGTCATCGTGATTACTGACCACAAGAGTCTGGAGTTTATCAACCATAGCTACCTCACAAATAGCCGATTAGTACGGTGGAGCCTATACCTCCAAGAGTACAACTATACGGTGAGATATTGCAAAGGGTCTGACAATGTGGTGGCTGATACTCTGAGTCGCAATCCAGTGGACAATCAATCATACCATCTAAATACTGAGAATTTGTACATAGCAAACATAGGGTTAAGGACGGATGAAGATCTCGAAAGCGATCTGCGGCGTCTGGAATACTTGCAGAGAGAAGACCGCCAACTTCAGCCGGTCATCGACCAATTGGAGGGTAAAGAAGCCAAACTGAGTGGGGTTTGGGGCAGGCAGACTATTCAAAAGTTTAGATTGGAACGAGGTGTACTACAATACAGAGTGAAGGAAACTCCAGCTGAATGGAGGGCAGTCATCCCGTGGCACATGAGGACGGCAGTGGTGGCACACCTGCACCGCAGGTCGGGCCACTATGGGATCATGAAGACGGAAGGATGGATCCGAAGGTGGTTTTACTGGCCGGGCATGCGTGGCAAGATCGCGGCGGTCATTGGGAAGTGCGAAATTTGCCAGAGAGTTAAGCCCGCAAATAAGAAATATGCAGCCCCGATGTTATCCGTGATTCCCAGAGGACCTAAGGAAATTGTTGCAGTCGATTATTATGGCCCACTACCGGCCTTTAATAAAAAGAAGTACCTCCTGGTCGTTTATGATTTGTTCTCTAAATTGGTGTCTGCATACCCCCTTGCTCAAGCCAACACGAGAAATACGATACGCGTCCTGGAAAAGGAACATATTCCATCCGTGGGAAAACCTCAAACTATCATATCAGATCATGGAACCCCATTCGTTTCGAGGGAGTGGGTGAAATGGACTGAGCGTTTGAAGATCGGTCATGTGTTAACCTCAATCCGTAACCCTCAGTCAAATCCCTGCGAAAGAATGATGCGAGAATTGGGTAGGTTGTTCCGTACGTATATCCAAACCGACCATAGAAGGTGGGTCAAACACCTGCCCGACATTTTAAATTATATGAATTGGGCGGTGAACGAATCTACTGGCTTCACTCCGATACATTTGCATTTTGGTAGACACGCACCTGCGTTGCTCCAGACTGATTTTCTCAGAGAAGAGAACCCCATTGATCTAGATAAGGATAGACAGCAGGCATACCAACTGATGCTTCACAGGAGTAGACAACGCAAGGAGAGTTTCAAAAGTTCATCGCACTCCTTTAAAGTGGGAGACCAGGTAATGGTGAAGACGCCTCATGTAAGCGAACCTGGGAAGTTTGTTTGCAAAAAAATTTTGTAATTTATATGAGGGTCCGTTTACGATAGTGAAAGGTCTGGGAAAACATGCTTTTTGGGTGGACACTGGCCAGGGGATAAAAGGGTCATATAACGCACGGTCTCTCAAGCCTTTCGTAAACCCGAAAGAAATAAAGTGAAAGAGAAGAGTCATTTAAGAAGCCGTTCAAATACAAAGAAGGTATTTGAAGGCTATCGCACCAGGGGGGTATGTAACAAACGGGTTCGAATTCACGCATATGTAAATATGACATAATTAATAGTGTTAATGTAAGGACCATGTATAAACAAATAAATAAAAGAATATATGTAAACGGTCATTCGAACCCGGTTACAAGTAATGTAAATATAGTGTATGTGCGAGTATAAAAATACGTAGTTAGTATCTGGGAGGTTTGCGATCACTTATATATGTAGAGCTGTATAAAGCGCAATTAATTATTCTTAGATAGATTTTATTCACATATTTTTTTTTTGAGTTTATTAATAATTTTGGTAACACGTGTTTTCTTTTGTTGAGTCACCTTGTGAACATGTGAGGACTGAAATAGGATGAGTGAATTGCTGTAGGCAGTTTGGTAATAACTGGCGCCGGGAAGGCGGAAAACTGGTCTGTGGATATAGTTTTTTTTTTGTGTTGAAGAACAATGGAAGGACTGGTCAGCGGCGTAGGAATATGCAGAAAGATTTTGAAGAGTTAAAGGTGAATACAAAAGAACTTTTTTTTTTGTCTTGCGCTCGAGTGGAAAAAAAGAAAAAAAAGAGAGACGCGGCTTGAATCCTAGCAAGGAGGACGCAAAAATCTATTTCTTAAGAAGTTTAATATTTTTTTCTTCCAAAAAAATGTCGGGGTAATTGGATTGTGTGCTAGTCGTTACTCGACTCCGTGGACTCGTCATGAACTCACCTGACCGGACTTGCGAACTGTCATAATAAATCAAGAGATTTTGTTCCATCGAAGAAATGTTGATTCAAAATCGTTCGAGATTTAGACCTTTGCGAAAGAGTACGCCAACTGCTCCACCTCTGAAACCTATCGCCGGACCTAACGACCATTGGAACTGTTTGCCATCCGTGAGATCCACCAGATTAAGTTCGTGGCAAGACGTCAATACGGACTTGTTTAATTGCGCGAATACAGGTAAAGTGACATGTCACCAACTATTTTCAATATATGTATCTCAATAAAGAACTCGTGTTACCTCAGTTAATTGCTATATTAAAATTTTATATTTAAAATTAGATATATGACTATATTAATCATACAGCTCACATATATATATGTATTTGCATTATTTGGTGTGTGGATGAATGAGCGTGATATATGTGTGGGTATGATAATGAATGGCCTGAGTGTTTGCATAGCAATCTTATATGTAGGTACGAATGAGATTTATTGGGAAGGGATATGATCGAGTAGAATAAATCCCATCAGCCCGGGTTAGAGTAAGGATTTCGAGCTTTAGGCTACCGCAAAATAAATATACGCGTGAGATAGTGTTGGTTAGTTTATAGCTTTGTTCTCTAGATAGACAGATGTCCCCAACCTTGAGATTGAGCTAGTTCGGTGCATCACCATATCAGATATATATCAGAACCTATATATATGTTTTCGAGGAGGTAATTCCTACTTATTGGTAAGATTGGCGCGTGAGATGGGTTCAAACCATGCTCATAAATACCTCTCGTCGAAGCTTCGGGTGAAAGTCCACAATGGAGGATTATAGATATGTCGGTGGGTGTTATATTATATATTGCAGTTTTTTCATTGTGATGCTCCCTATAATTATTTCATGATTGAGATAACTTGAAAATTAAAAATGCTTTAAACCCTAATATTAAATCTTATAAATAAATGTAAATATGATTAATATAAAATTAAAAAATTAATGAAGCTCTTATAACAAAATGAAAATTACTCTAAGTTATAATATCTTTCAAAACTCAATACTGGTTCATAAAATCAAAAATCACCATCATTATCATCATCATCGACCATTATCAATCCACTGCAGGATGAAGGTCTCTCCAAGTTCATCTCCGATCTTTAACTTCTCTTCTCCATATCATCTCTGCACACTTTCTTATTTCATCCATCCATTTCACATGTGGTCACTTTCTGGGTCTTTTACAATCTCTTGGAATCCAGTTTAAGATTTCAATTGTTTATCAATCATCATCTTTTCTAGCAATATGTCCAGCCCAACTCCATTTCAGTTTTTTAATTTTTTCAATGATCTCAGTAATGCCTGTTTGTTTTCTTACCCATATATTGCATTTTCGATCTCTGCTTGTTACTCCCAACATGTATCTCTCCATCTTCGTTGAGTGGTCAAAATCAAAAATAAGCAATATTAAATTAAAAAAATATTTCAAACATTTCACGGGTAAAACAATAAATAATAACAATCATGTTATTTTCTACAAGACCAAATAAAACTAAAGCATCAAAGAACAGGCTAAAAATAAATTTGCTTTTGAGAGTCACTTGTTTTTTATTACATCTTTATGCATCTGTTTTTTAAAAAAAATGTGGTTGTGTGAAAATTGAACAAATTGAGGTTTAAAAAACAATTATGGTTAAATAATTAACTCAATTATTTATTTGACTGGAGGTTTGTGATGATGAATATTAGATATGATAATATATTGGACAATTTCCATCATCTATTACTAAATGTTGAATGTCTTGAACTTTTCAAATGCAAACAGCTTGTTACACACAAATGGACAACACAGGTTGTAATTTCACAACGTTTTGAGAAGTATTATTTTTCATTCTTTTTTAAGGATTGCTGGCCTGACCAGTGACAATATTAGCATAGAAATAAAGCAAATACCTTTAGATTCTTAAATTTAAGACAAGCACTAACCAACAGCTATTTTGTCCATGTTTTAAGCCTTTGACAGAATAGATCAATTGGTTAGAGCATTTGCCTTAAGTTTGATCGAGAAACTAAAGGTGCAAGTTTAACTCCATGCTAATATTGTCATTGGTCAGGTCAGCAGCACCTGAAGAAGAATGAAGAATAATGCTACTCAAAACCTTGGATCATTACTAATCTGTGTTATCTACTTTCATGTTATTACTACTTGAAAAGTTTAAAATTTTTTATACATTCAACATTTACTGATAGATGATCAAAATTGTCCAACATATTATCACAACTCATATATTTATTCATTTATAAAATGTGCTTATTTATAAAATTGTTTGTTCATTTATAGACCAACTGATGAGTGCTGGTTCAGCCCAATATATATATATATATATATATATATATATATATATATATATATATATATATATATATATATATATATATTGGAGATCATTTATCTTTTTCACATGTATCTGGTCTTGTGTATCGATTGGATAAATGGAATGTATAACTGAAGGGAGCTTAAAAGTTTGGGTTCAAATCCACTCTGATTACATTTTGCTTAAGTATAGATTCTACACTTGCATTTAAAGTATTACAGATTCAGCCTATATTCTGCCCATATGTCTTCTGTGTATTTAAATGGACTTGAGGGTCTAAATATGAGGGGTCAAACTGACTTAAGGTCAACATGGGTATGACAATAAAATTGGTAAACAAGGGCTTTGAATCTGTCACCATAAGATTTTCAATGACATGGAAGGTTGAACAGTTGGAGAGTTGAGAAGATCGAAGACTGTCCATTAAAGTTGGAAGATTTGCTATTTTAATATAAACTGAACACTGATTATATATGTGTGTGAGAGATGATGAGTGCTGGTTCAAACTGCAATATGTATATTGGAAACAAATTATCTTTTTTACATTTATGTGATCATATGCATTGATTGTATAAAGTGAAATGGATAACTGAAGGGGACTTGTAAGTTTGGGTTCATATCCTTTCTAATTTAATACTGTATGTATTTATACATATTAATAGGAACAAAATTAATAAAATATTTTACAGTTTGACTTATGCTTAGGTTTATCATTTATCTCTGTAAATATTTTATAGGGATTATATACTACAAACATGGCCATAGATAATATAAAATGATTAACTCATATGGTACTGAGAAGAGTTTACTCAATTTTGTCTGCAATAGATATTGTTAAATAGAATATTACTTGATTTCAACAAAACACACAAAAAAATAAAGGTAAAGTGAACAATATCAAACTAAGGAAGAGATTTATCATGAGAATATTCTAATATTAAAAACATACATAAAACAATAGTTATATAATGAGCATGTCAATAGCTCTTAATAAGCTTTTCAGAACATCCTTATCCCCAGATCAGTTTCTAGCTCTGGTTTTCATCAGTGAGGTGCTAGGATATTCAAGCATTAGATTTAAAATACTATATCAAGCCCAGCACTTTATCTAATATTTAACTATTAAGAAGAAGATCTGAAATTTTCAGACAACCATATGCCTTCAAACCCAGTTATCTAACTTTAAAAGCCATATGGGACCGAACTTCTTGTTAAGAGTGATTGTGCCATCCATTATATAATATTTGTAATATAAGTTTATTAAATTAAGTCATGTGATATATGACTTGATTTCTTGCAAATAAAATAATAGATTTGTTGTTGAGGAACTTTTTGCAAGACAAAAGAGATAGTTCATTGTAGAAATAAGTGATAAACTGATATAAAACATGATAACAAATTTATATATTAAAAAAATTTAAATAGAAAGTTTATAAAAGATGAATAAAAATTTACAAGAGATAAATGAAAATGTTATAAATAAGATCAATTATCATTTTTGCATGTCTTCAATCATATGTTTTAGTCATTAGTGATGAAATACAAGTTTGAAATATATTTAAATACATATTATATGAAGTTAAGTTTAAGTATTTCTAAAAATGTGCTGAAAAAAGTGCAGTAAATGTTTCTAATGCATCTGTAGTGTGACAAGTTGGTCTTACTTCTGGGCAGATGATGGTTGTGATAGGAATGAGCTAAGATGACAAATGCACTGATAAAAACAAAAAAGTATGAAAAGTACTAATATGATAAAATTAAAAAAATAATGAGTGGTGCTAATAACTGTAACAAGCTTTATTGATAAATACTGCAAAAGAAAGCATTTAAAAATCTCTCTCTAAAAATTATTCCCAATCCTCAGAATGGTTTCATGCTTTGGCAATTCTCAGTGAAGCACTATGTATTTCAGATAATAGATGTAAAAATACCAACCCAAAGCCAGCATTTATCTAAAATTTTAGATTTTCTACTTAATAGTTAACTTTTAGATAAATGCTGGCTTTGGGTTGGTATTTTTAGATATAATGTCTGAAATACCCTAGCACCTCACTGATGATTGCAAAGCATGAAACCAGTCTGAGGATTGGTGATAATTTGTAGATAGAAATTTTGAAATGCTTTCTCTTGTGCTATTTATCAATAAAGCTTGTTGGAGATATTAGCACCTCTCACTATTTTTTATTTTCAAACTTATAAAATTGAATCATGAGATGTATGACTTTGTTTTATTTACTATTTACAGTTTTGCTTTTAAATCTTAATTAAGCAATGTTATAATGCTAATGCTATTAATATATAGTTTGGCTGAAGATTTCTCAGCCCCATATAGCTATTTATGTTAGATATCTGGGTTTGAAACATATAGGTGTCCGAAATTTTCAGATTTTTTTACTCAATAGTTAACTTTTTGATAAATGCTGGTTTGGGTTGGTATTTTTAGATCTAGGGTCTGAAATACCCTAATGACTCACTGCCAAAGCATGAAACCAGTCTAAGAATTAGGGATAATTTCTAGATAGAGATTTTTAAATGCTTTCTCTCATAGGATTTATCAATAAATCTTGCTGGAGCTATTAGCACTGCCATTACTTAATATTTACAAGCTTATAAAATTGAGTCATGTGATTTGTGACTTTATTTTATTTATAATATAATAAATATATTTTTATCAAAAAATATAAATATATAATATATAAGTTTATCTATCCATCCTGGATTTATTTATCTATATATTTACAGTTGTAAATTATTATAATAAGAAGCAATTCAAATTATACAGAGCAATAATGTGTCCCTATTAGCTAAATGTAAACTAATATATTCATTTACTTTTGATTTGTGATTAATGATGTTGAAAATAATAGCAGATGACAAAGGGTCTACTGCATGACTGTAATCCTTTGCTTCTTATATATTTTATTTGATAGTGTATTTTTTTTTTATTAACTGGCTATTTTGTAAACATTTAAAAATCTTGTTTCACATGTAGCTATAGAATGTGTTTCAGAACTCTATATCGTATATATATATATATTTGTACATTACAACTACTTTTCTAACAGCAATAAATAAGCAAAGAATACCAGATGCCAATTTCAATCAACACCTGAAGATTACAATTACGACTGTTTAGCTATTACTCTTTGGTTTTAGATAAAAGCTATTTCTAGAATAAAGAGAAAATCACATTTAATTATTATATTATCCAAGCTAGTAATTTAAAACATCAATCACGCTAGGCTTTTGAGCCTAATATATTGTCTAGCTATAAATATCTTAATTTAAAATTCTATATATTTTAGGAGCACCATAGAGAAAAAAACTGTGCCTAAATAATAATATACATCAAAATAATCATAGGATCATAAAATTAAGAAGAGAAAGGTATAAGGTGTCTTATTCAAATAAAGTTTATCAAGACGTACAGACTATATATAATTGTAAGGAAATCAAGTCATATATCATGTGACTTAATTTAATAAGCTTGTATTACAAATGCTATATAATGAGGATGCCAATACCTCTTAACAAGCATTGCAGAACCGGTCTGAGGATAGGGATATTCTGAAAAGTTTATTAAGAGCTACTGGCACACTCATTACATGACATTTGTAATACAAGCTTATTATATTAAGTCACATGATATATGATGTGATTTCCTTGCAATTATTGTTATTGTTCTTAAGCCTGTCCAAAGCTATTAATATGTGGTGTATCTAAATTTAGTTCAGTCCCATATGGCTATTTAAGTTAGAGAGCTGGATTTGAAGACATGGATGTGTAAAAATTTCAGATTTTCTACTTAATGGTTAACCATTAGATAAAGTACTGGGCTTGACTTGGTATTTTAAATCTAATGCTTGAACATCCTAGCACCTCACTGACAAAAGCCAGAGCTAGAAACCTGTCTGAGAATAAGGATATTCTGAAAAGCTTGTTAAGAGCTATTTACATGCTCATTATATAAAACAATATATAATAATAATCAGAAAATAATAAATTCTTATAATAGCTATATAAATATCAAATTCTTTATATACATAAAAAGCCTTTTTCAGCATCTGATTTAGTGCCCTTTTCAAATGTTAATAATCTATTACATTAACAAACTATTATAGACATAAAACCATCTAGTGTTCAATAATGAAATTAAAACAACCAATGCCAATATAAATCATTAAAATAAATCAAAATCTACATATAAATCCAGTAATTAAAAAATAATTGACTATATCATAACAATATAATAAATAAAATAAATTACATGCATTTTTTTAAAATTCCCGTGGACTAAAATTAATTTGAAAATATTGCATTTTTTTTATTTTACTGTTAACTTGATTATTACTAATTGTTTAAAGGAGTGGTTATTGTTACAATACAAATATTGAAATTTTTAAATAAAAATATTTTTTTGATATAATCCTCAAACATTAATGTGTATATGTAATCAAAACAAAGTCGTTATGCTTAACAAATCTCTAAACATACATAGTATCAATATAATAATAATGCATTATTTTTACAAAAGAGAAGTGTTGACAAGATCTCAGGTCAACAGTATATTATAGAAATATGAACAACACATCTATTATAAAGTCTTATATATAGAGCCTTATTAAAATTAGGTCATGTGACATCTGGCTTGATTTTTTTATCATTATAAAGTCTATCATTCAAAAAGATAAAACATGTTTAGTGTATTGCCTGAATTAGCCAAAATGCAGTTTAGAATTTTCTAAAACTCACAGTTAATAAGTTATAAGTAGACATTTGTAATAATATAGTCATGCTAACTAGAAATATTAATTAACAGAGAAAGAATTGAGGTTGTTTTCAATGAATAACACATTGTAACTGCTATTTCTTATAATTGCATGAAGGAACTATAGTTTATACATTTATATATCACACATCTTGCTATTTATTGATTATTATATTAGGCATTCATCTTTTTTCAGATATATTTTAAACAGTTTTTATCAAAAGCAAAATTTTATCTGGAATTGCACTGTTAGCTTTAGAAATTAGGTCATTTTATTCATTATTCTGAATAAGTTTTAGACACCACAATATTCAAATAGAAAAAAAACCATAATACAGTTACATCTATGTCAATTCTGAAAAATGATACAAATTCTTTTTTTAATGTTTTATTACCTACTTTTTGAAATCTCACATTCATGTATATATATCAAAAGTAATTTAAATACGATATATACTTTATTTTATAAACATATATATATATTCCTCCTATAGACATTCTCTTTAAACTGACTGATTATACATTTTCTATAATATGTATTCACAATATTTATATTTGAATATGTAATAATGTATAGAAATAATCAAATGGTAAATTTTACTGGCAGATTATATGACATTCAAGTGACAAACTGATAGAATAGGCACAATAAATATCCTACATTATCAAATCTGATTTTTTTTTGCTTTTGTCAGTTAAAAATTAATTTAGAATCATTAATAATAGGAGTAAAAATACCACTATAGAATAGTTATGGTAAATATTTATTTACATAAGTTGATATTAATGATTTAAGTTTAAAATATAAAGGTGTTTAATACCTAAATTATTTACTCTTTAATTGATTTGAATGGTGTGAATGTTTAATTCATATCAATATAGTAAATAAAAGGCTAATAAATAACTTATATTTTTCATAAATTAAAAAACCAGATATTAATAGTGCATTTTAGAAGATATTTAATTAGCATTTATCATCATCACTAATTATTTTTGTGGAATGTTTACATTCACTGCTCTTATTAATCTGTAGACTACAAATGGTATATTATTCCGCTATCAATATTCAAATGCCCTAACTTCATATTATTTTTTAATTAAATAGGTTTCCCTCTCAGTATCTTCCTAAGCATGTATCTATTTTTCAAAAATTAAATTAGTTTGAATTTAGCTCATACAGTTTAAAGTTTATAACCCCATTTTAGAAACAGCAGTATCTCATACCACTTGTAGTCTAAAAAGCTGTAAATTTTTTTTATCTTTTCAAAATGTTATTTTTGCTATTTTTAAAAAATGAATATTATAAAATGTGTAACTAATGATAACAATAATAAAAAGTAAATTTATTTCAATATAATACCTGATTATAAAAAAGAAATTTAATTGAATGCAGTTAAAATAATTTAATTTTTTCATTTTTGCAAATTTATGTCAATATTTTTTACACTTGTTTTTGTAAACATTTGAAGATATATTGTAAATAATGCTTATATTAAAAAAAATCAAATGTTAAATATATATAAGAAATACACTTCTTAAAAGCAGTATAAGATTGTGCAGTATTGTCATGACTAAATGATATTGTGGATCTTGTGAGATAAAAATATTAATTTTTCAATCATTTCTGTTTGACAAATATATTATTTTTATATTTTCAAACATATTTTATTTTCATGTTCTTAATAAAATTTTTCAAGGAATGGTTGCATTGATTTTATAAATATATTATTTTCAATATTGTTTTCCAAATAAATTGTGTTATTTTCATGTTCTTAAAACAAATACTATTTTAATTCTTTGGGGGTATTTGATTTTTTTTAAATAAAAAAGATGAGACCTATTAACTATTTTTTTCTTTTTGTATTGGTATGAGGTTTATCAACAGGTAGGGCATATCCTTAATTACCATGATTTTATTATATATTTTATGCAATATGTATATTATAATAGGTTGGTCATTAACTATATGATTTCCAGATATATGTCATTGAGTGTTTGAGAGTTCTGCTATTGTTGTCAGGTATTTTCACTCTTGCATTATCTATAATATTATTTTCCAGTCATGCATTTATTTGATGGTATAAAATGGAACTGAAGTAAATATTAATTTATTAGTTTTTTAAAAAATCTGAAGGTGGCAATGGTGTACAATGAAAGTCTTACAATGCCACTGATTATGAGATTTTTTCATCTTGGACTTCAAGGGCAGTTGTGAGATTATTTGCTAATTCTTTTCCTTTTTTATTAGCAATGAACAAAAAATTGTACATTTTCTGTAGTTTATTAAATATTTATGACTATTTTTACAAAGTATTTGTTTAGTAATTATTTAAGATGAAATATTTTCATTTATTACATTTAATTTTTTTTCTGAATATGTTTTTATTTTTAAAAAGACAAGTTAGAAATTATTAGTGATGACTTAAATAAAACTATAATCAATAATGCTCTTCCAAATACCATAATACAGAACTTTTGTGATATTTTAATAATTATATGTGCAGTTTTAAATTTCAGAATATTTTATAGTTTTATGATGATTTAACAATAATTCATTTAATTTTAGAAATGAAGTTTAATTAATCAAGATTTCACTTATAACAATCACCCAATAAAAAAGTTGTTGTTGTTGTTGTTATTATTATTATTATTATTATTATTATTATTATTATTATTATTATTATTATTATTATTATTATTATTATTATTATTATTATTATTATTATTATTATTATTATTATTATTATTATTATTATTATTATTATTATTATTATTTTTTTTTTTTTTCTATATTTTCAAAGTTCAAATATGATTTTTTAGGATAATTTTTGTTGCAATCTTACATTTGTAATAAATAAAGTACAATTTATTTATACATAATACTGAATAAAAGTTTAAATACTAAAATAAAATGCTGAACTATAATTCAAACAGGATTTGGGGATAATGAAAATAACTTTGAACTGCAGAAGGGTTAAATATATTACCATGTAGTATTTTTTTCTTTCCCTTCTCTAGTAGAATTACATTGGGCAAAAGCATCATGCTTTGCATATTTTATTTTTTCTTAAAGCATTAAGAAATCATTTTCTCAATCTTTGACAGCTCAACATATATATAATTAAAAGCATGCTAATAAGCTATAAACAAGTTTTTTTTATTTTTTTTATGATAAATGCTGCTACAAGTGGGGACATTCAAATCATTTTTATCTAAGAATGTCCCCATCCCCAGACCAGTTCTGAGCTATGGCTCTCTTCAGGGAGTAGCTAGGACACCAGATTCAAAAAACCAACTCAGGTTAAGCATTTATCTAATAGTTAACTATTAAGAAGAAGATCTGAAACTTTTAGACATCTACATGTCTTTAAAGTTAGCTCTCCAACTGAAAAAAATCATATTGGCCTGATCTTAATTCAGATATTCCATATATTAATAGGTTTACCCATTTAATTTAGCCAAAAACCCCAACAGAAAAATAATAATAGTAATATAGAAAGTTAGATGTCATATATATATATATATATATATATATATATATATATATATATATATATTGTGACCTTATCTATAGGTGAGCTATATATATATATATATATATATATATAGCTTGTATTTACAAAGATGTAAAATTAAGAGCATACTAATAAGCTCTAAACAAGCTTTTTTTTAATTTTTTATGTTAAATGCTACTACAAAAGAAGGAATTCAAATCATCTTTATGTATTAATATATGGAGTATCTGAATTAAGTTCAGTCCCATATGATTTTCAGTTAGAGAGCTGACTTTAAAGACATGTAGATGTCCAAAAGTATCAGATCGTCTTGACTGTTAACTATTAGATAAATGCTTAGCTCGAGTTGGTTTCTTGAATCTGGTTCCTAGATCCTCACTGAAGAGAGCATAAATCTGGTTCCTAGATCCTCACTGCAGAGAGCCATAGCTTGAAACTGGTCTGGGGACAATCCTAGATAAAATTGATTTGAATGCCTTTGGTTGTAGTAGCATTTATCATAAAAAAATTAAAAAAACTTGTTTAGAGCTTATTAGTTCTCAATTTTACATATTTGTAAATACAAGTTTATATAAATACAAGTCATGTGATGTCTGACTTTCTACATTACTATATATATATATATTTAGTTAAACCATGTATTATTTTGTATTAATTCCTGACATATTAATTTAATCAAACTAACATCCATAATTGCCAAGGTCAAGTTTTTAAAGAAAAACTGTTATATCTCAAGTAATAACGATTGAATGTAAAATAAAGAACAATTACTCATATATATATATATTTGATAGTTGATTATTCAGAATATGTGGATTAACAAAATGTTTATTTTCTTCAGTTTCATCCTTATTTGATTTCAAGTTGATCTTATAAGAAAGAGATAAAGTAAGTTGTTTTTTTTAATTATATGTCAAATGCATTGACTGGGAAGCAAACCCAGGCCAGCTGCTTGGAGGCAACTATGCTAACCACTAGGCCACCAACACTTGACTAAAATAAGTTGTTTCCATGAGGCTGGAATATATTGGGCTTCATCAGTTTTATTTAATCCACTCAATCTTTTTAATATTTTAATAGATTCCCTCATTGTTTTCAAATTATACTTTTCCAAATTAGCAAGTATTTTAGCATTATCAAAATCAGGTTTGGGACCAATTTCTAAAAAATGTCAAATAAAAGCTGATGTATTTAACTTTTGATTTTTTTGTACTCCTTAATTCTGACATTAATTTATCTAACAGATTAAACTACATAGCTCTTTGAACACTGTGAACATGGAATTTTATAAACACCTTGGTATTCCAAAATACACTGTCTTTAAGTTTATGGAAAAAAACACACTCTTTTTTAAAAAAAATTAGAGTCTTCTACTGATTTTGTCGATGTCTCCTTTAATATAAGGTAAAATCATTCTATAACTAGTTGAGTTTTCAATTTTTATCCTAATTTTTCTTTTTAGTATCAAAGCTTTATATATGATTCTTATATTGAAACCATTAGAAAGTAGAAAATTTTTAGTTATGGCTATGTTTTGAGTAAGTGGATTTTTATCAGCCAAACTACAAGCTCTTATTCATTATTTGGAATTTTGATTAAAAATAATTACACATTCAAAAGCTTTTTATGTCTATTATAGATTAAAATTACATTTTTCTTCTATATATTAACCACACACACACACACGTATAATTTTTTCATCAAAAATATATAAAATGTTTAATAGACTAACGGAGAACAAATAATTTCTCAAACAAAACGACCAAAACTTATAAATAAGTAATTTTTTAAAAGACAAGACAAGAAGAAAAAAAATGCAACAATAGACAGTGACCAAAATTGATGCTTTTTGACAGTAGCGTTCATTTTCACAATAGAATATCAATAATTCACCTGAGACATTTGACAGTAAATCTTAATTGAATTTCATCCTTAATTTGACATATTTCTTCACAATTCTGAAACATAATTGATCAATTTTCATAGGTAAGTATGTAATTTTTACATGGGATTTATCTAAAAGATATAAAATGGTTTCCATCAGCTGAAATCTTTATATTGATTATACATGGGTAGTGCTGTCTAATGTATCATAATCCATAATGCTAAGCACAAGTGATCTTTTCTTTCTGTGTCAAGATTATGAGCAAATAACCGAAATTATTTCAAATGAGCAAATAATAGTTAGTAAGGACAATAGGTTTTGACTTACATATCTAGGAACTGAAATCGCAATCACCAGTCAACCTTTTCATAAAAGTAAATTATCATAAAAGGTTCATTTATATAAGACATCTTAATTACAGAGGTCACGTGAACAGATTCTTGGCTTTGACCAGAAATAATCAAAAGGTTTTGAAATGTATTGATAATCAGTTGTCTATTAAAATTTCTTTTATAAAATTATATAATAACAGAAAATCATTAAAGATTAATGTAAATCTTTTAGAAATTAAATTGTTTGTATTAATAAATTATTTAAATTTAAATAATTTTTGCTTTCGAATTAGAGGGGGGGGGAGATTTTCTTTGATATAAGTAGTGCATATATTTAAATTCAAGAAGAAAATATTATTTAAAAAGATATAAATGTGCAGACTTGGTATGCACACACAGACGCGCGTATAGATATAGTATATATACGTTTCGCTTTTAAATCAACGCATTTGGAATTGAAATATTACCTGCTGAGTTTTTGACGCATATGACTTCATAGTCACCAATCATTTATTGGTCCACATTTTGACAATATGCGTTCTGTTTTATAGATTTTGGGTTCAATTTTTAAAGAGATATGCATCATTTAGTAACTGGTCTATCAGAAACTTCATTTCACATAACTATAAGCAATAACTAAAATTTCTACGCATACAGTATATACACAATACACGTCTTTGCCCGATACTTTTCCAAACCTTTAATATTCAGTGGTTGTTTATTATATGTTAAGTTGCTCGGGTGGGGGAGGGGGTAAATATTCAAGCACTGACATACAGGCTATCATAATAATTGCATTGACCAAAATAATTTTTTTCTTCTTTTATTTCTCACTTTTTTCTCAACTGAAAATTAATAATAATAAAAGAAGTGTAGGTTTTGTTTTAAGTATATGATTAAATTGTTCAAGGCAGTGATGATGTTGCATATATTTAATAATTATGCTATAGAAGAAATAACTAAGCAATTGTCAACATTCCACTTCTTACTATTATGGGACAAATATTATAAATTTTGTAATGTCTTATGAAACAATATCATCTTACAAAGAATATGGATATTAATTAACCAAGTGATATGGAAATGTGTGAGTCAGATTTTAAATTATATCACAACTATTTACTAGCATATAAAATTTCCAGGTCACCTCGCTATTGCTACATGTATATATATATTTGGTGACAAACATTCATTCATCAGGTAAGTTAGAGATTTGAAATATCTGAAATCAAAACCTGTGTTAATAGTTCATTGTTTGCATATATTGTAAATACACTCTGTTTTAGTTTTTTTTTAATATGTCATAGCATCGTCCGGGAGGCGAACCCGCAACAACCGTCTGCAACCAACTGCTTGCTTGCAAGGCGGTTGTGCTGACCTCTCGGCTAACAACGCTTGACTGTTTTAGTTTTAGAGCTTGGATTTATTACAATAGCACATTCACTTATGAAAATATACACAGATATTATTACATGCAATTAGAATATTATTTTTCATAAAAATATATCTTTCTTTATAGCAGTAAATAAATTTAGAGGAACAAAGATATGCTCACCTAAACTTAGCTGTCAGTGTGGAGAGTTTGCTGCTTTTTTACTTCTGAATTTAAGGTCAAAAATGCCATAGACTTTTTTCTCAGATGCCGGACCATGTACGCACCAATGAACATATGTTCAATTGGGAAAACACAAAAATATTGGATAGAGAAGAAAAGGTACAAAGAAGAAAATATAAAGAAGCTGCTTACATGACAATGGCAAACAATCCCATAAGTCAACCTAGTGTGACTATACATAATATATGGAAACCACTAATCAACTTTGCTCTTAGAAAAAAGATGGAGAAATCAGGAGGAACCTCATATATAAGTATATGAATTTCTACTGACTGTTGCCTTTGGCATGATGGCTCAGTTGGTTAGAGCATTACTTTTAAAATTCAATACTCATGAATCTAAAGGTCCAGGTTCAATTCCCATGCTAGTATTGTTACTGTTCAGGCCAGCAACACCTGAAGAATAGGGGAGAATAATAAAAAAAGTGCATATACTATCCTGCACGCTATTACTAAGAGTTGAATGTATTTGGAGTATTTAAATAAAGGTAAATTTTTTTTAAAGACATTCAATACTCATATTAGATGGTGGAAATAGTCCAACATATAAATACAACTAAAACACCATCACCACAAACCTTCAGGAAAACACAGAACAAATGTTTATAAATATCTTCACTTTTTTTTTAATTTTTATTATGTTTATAACACAAACATGTGTAAATATGTTTTATATATTATATTTATTAATGTGATATGAAAACAAATTTACACTTATATTTACAGTATGTTTGAAATAGCTATACTCCATCTGCTAACATTTGGAAAAGTATAGCTCCTAGTTCTAGAGTGAAATATGGAAGAAAACTACAAGTGCTATTATAAGTTTCCTACCACTTCTAACTATATCATGGCAGCCTGCTCATGAGTAGATCTGATGACACATCCAGTTGTACTATGACAGTTTGCCTCATACCAGTGTTTGGTTCTAGTAGTTTCCAGTCCTGAATTTGAACTTGCTTTGCTGTCTCAACCATTTAGCTTAACTGCTATTGTTTGGGGAAATGTCGATTCTGTCTGTCAGATCTGTGGCAATAGTTCTTGCAGATGTTTATTCTCTGGAGAATGTTGATTCTGCCTTTCAGCTTTGTGATGGTAGTTATCTGGAGAAATTGGATTTTTCTATTCAGCTTAGTGTCATTTGTTTTCTCCCACAACAATTCTCTAATCCTATCTTTAAAAAGACTGACCTTTTTATTGCTAGATACTCATCCTTAATGAAAACATACAAATTCAATAAGCTTATTTCCTATTGGCCTGTTCTTGCTATTGGCTATGTGTTATCTATTTTATATGCATAGATTTATGATGATGGATGCTTAATCTAATCTAGATAAGATGTAATCTGGATTAGTCCATTATTCGAAGACAAAGTGAGATATGACCTTTTATCGATATTTATAATTATAACAGGCAAAAATAAATTATGGCTTCATTCTAATAAGCTGTAAAATCATAAATCAAGGCAGCAATTGGGAATTGAAGATGTAGAATGTTAAAAATTGTTTTCAGATGTTTAGTCTATTATTTTATGGTGTCATTGTATTTAAACACCTAGAACTGCAGACCACCTTCAAGTGAGGGAAGTTTGTATAAATTGGAAGAACAGTTTAATATTAAATAATACATTGTGGAGCTTTCTAGGATGAGAAGAAAGACGAAGAGACAGTTAATGCAATCAGTGGACATATCCTTTCCTATAACAATAGAATGGAATTCATTATAAACAAAAAGGGAAAACTGATATTGTGAGGATTAATAGTATTTCAAATGGAGTGGCAAAATTAATTATTCAAATTAATAGTAGATTCCAAATGCAGATAATTCAGGTTTATGTCTCAAGGTTTTTATTGTGATGAAGAAATAATGGATTTTTATAAGGAAGTGCAAATTATTGATTCGACAAAACTTTACTTTAAAATTGTTACACATTTTTATGCTAGAATTGGAAAATAAATGAAAGCAGAAAGTGCAGTAATAAATTTGGTCATAGTGATAAAAATGAAAAAGGGCACAGCCTTGTGGAATTTGTGATATAGAAAAACTGTCCATTACGAATTCATTCTTTTAAAAAATATTAAATGGAAATGGACACAGAAGTATCCAAAATGAGGTACTCCCCAATATATTTTTGAAAAAAAACACCAAAATATATATTCTGACATTGTATTATTCTTAATACATTTAACATATAAAATGATAATCATTAAATGATATTTAAAATCCCTACTAATGCAAAACTAGAAGACAAAAACGAATAAGAAAGACTGTAATAACAGTTCCCATTTTTAACTTTCATGAACATTCCAATGAATTTCAAATAGAATTTGCAAATTGTTTTGAAATATTAATAGACACTTTAAAGATGGATCAAACTTGTTTATAATTAACAAAAAGATAATTGATATTCTATTAAAAACTGTAATAATAATAGCTACTGCAAAAGGGCAATAATTTACTAATAAACTTTTTACTGAGATAGAAGGATATATGAAGAAAGGAAGGAATATGAAAAATATTTTAAATAATCCATTAAGAAAAATAGAGAATATAATATTTTGTAAACAGTATGAAAAAGAATTAATAATATAAAAAAATATGTGAATTTTTTAGGTAAGCCTATGTGTAAAACAACATTTTGATTATTGGAAGTAATATTATTTTTGCAATAATAAGAAGAATCTATTATTAATAAGAAGTTAATATTAGAAAATGTGTGGAAGAGTTATATAAAGAATTATGTAACAATGAAGAACAAGAAAATTAAGTATAACCTACAGTTGTTTTTCTTAAGGTTTGTGATGATGGTGTTTTAGTTGTATTTATATGTTGGACTATTTTCATCATTAATATAAGTATTGAATGTCTTTTAGAAAAATTTAACTTCAAAAGTATTCCAAATACATTCAATTGTTATGTATTTGTAATATTTAAATAAAGTTAATTTTTTCTAAATACATTCAATACTCATATTAGATGATGGAAATAGTCAACATATAAATATAAACATCACATGATCACTATCTCTTATGCTAGCATATAACTGTTATTAAACAGGCAAAACTCTCCCTACAGCAGTGCTACCCTGTGCCAACCATAGTAATTAATGGATGCCAGAAGGCTTGTGCCACAAGCCAGAAACTAGTTTGGGGATATTGGATGAGTAGGCACTAGATGGGGATTTTATGCACAAGCCTTCTGGCGTCCATTGATTACTCTGGTTGGCACAGGATGGCACTACTGTATGGAGAGTTTTGCCTGTTTAATAACAGTTATGTGCTAGCATAAGAGATAGTGATCATGTGATGTTTAGTGGTTTAATACCAATCCTGCCTAATAGAATAATGGTGGCTATGGTTATTAAAGAACCAAAGTCACCAAAATGTATGGGTGCTGAACTTAGTTCAGACCCATATGACTATATAAGCTATTGAGCTTAGATTGAAAATATTATTGTGTTTTCAATTTCATTTTCATAGTTTTGTAGTTAAGTAGAGATAAAAGGTGGCTGCTGGGGGGTTGCATTAGATCCTAAGATCTAGGCATAGTGCTCTCAGATCTAAGGCTCTTCACTGACAAAGGCCACAAGCCAGAATCTAGATTGGGGATATTGAATGAGTAGGCACTAGATGGGGATTTTATGCACAAGCCTTCTGGCATCCATTGATTACTCTGATTGGCAGAGGGTGGCACTACTGTATGGAGAGTTTTGCCTGTTCATATAAATATAACCCACAGTTATTACATCAACTAACTTGCCCTGAACTTTAAATAAAGAAGTGAGATATGCAGTGTAATTTACAAAGAAAGCAAATGTTTCAGGCAATGAAGGAATTATGATTGATGTTTTAAAAGAAGTAAGTTAGGAAATAGAAGAAATAGAAATATTATTGGCAGTTATATACCACATATCTAAATAATAAAGATGCACCAATAGATTGGCAGAAGGCAATAGTAATATTGATATTTAAGAAAGATGATGAAAAAGTTATTAAAATTACAGACCTATCTAATTTGTCTGTTGTATACAATTTTTTCTAAGATAATTATAACTTGTTTACACCAAATTTTGGATTCTAATCAACCTAAAGAACAAGGTAAAGTTGAAAGTGTATTGAAAAAAGTTATTAAAAAAAGGAATGAACATGGCTTACCATTATGTTTTCAATTTGTAGATTATGAAAAGGCAATTCTATAAGAATTTCTATAGTGATGCATTGAATTATCAAGATGGAGACTTGGTATACTGATATATTCTGAAGAATATTTATCAAAATGCAATGATGGAAAATATCTTATGTTGTGACACTAAGAAGATTATCATTAAAAAAAATATATGACAGAATTATTCCATATCTTCAAAACTTTTTATAATAGCTTTATGAAAAATATTTTGGATTAAAAGAAAATGTAGGGGAAAAAATGAATAGAAATTATTTAAATATTCTAGTTCTTGGAGATAATGTGATTGCTTATACAAGTACTGCTTCAGAGCTTCAGAAAATGTTGAAAGAGTTATCAGATGAAAGTAAGAAATTAGCCTAATGATAACTACTAAAGTGACCAAAGAAATGTGCAATGAATTTTTTTTAAAAAAAAAAGATTATTAATAAAGATGGATAAAATTAATCAACAGACTTAAATTTGGATGGGGTGTTTTGAGTAGAAAGAACTTAACATTAGAAGGAATTATGGTTATGAGTTTTACAAAGGTTTTTACTAGATGTGTTTTACCAATATTACTTATGGATATGAGACTAAGACATTTAACATCAAAGAAATACAGAAACTTTATATTTTTCAATAAAGTATGAACATTTGTTCATAAAATAAATATTAGAGTAACAAATGGAACACATGGCAAGAGCGATAGAATGATGAAATGAAAGATATTTGTTGATGTGTAGTAGAGAAGAGAGGCTTATGTTGAAGAAACTAATTTAAACTTGGAGAGATTTTCATCCCAAAGTGGATCAATGTTTAATAATGACGATGATATAGTATTATGTTTACATGAAATTAGTACTTGTTACTGGTTACATTTTTTTAATAAAGAAATTAAAAATTTTGTTTGCAGCAGTAAATAAACTATACTATAAAGAACACATACGTATTATCTACTGATTTTTGAATAACTTAAGTTATTCATGTTAATTTCTAACAATGTAAGTTTAACATGATAATTAATTCATATATTAAAAAGAAAAAAAAACCATTTAGTAGTGTTATAAAGATTTTACAAAGTTTGGAATACAACAGAAGTAAAACTATTAGCAGAGTCAACAGTTTCTATAAAAAAACTAAATAAACCTGTACAGCCTCGAACTAGGAAGAATAAAAATTAGACAAGCCTTCCATATATGCTGAAGTTTCTCAGAAACTAAAAAGAATATGTTCTGGAAAATGCACCATAAGTTTTCATTCTCCTCCTTTATTGAATAATGTGATCAATAGTTTGAAAGATAGACTACCCATGGAGTTAGCCCACTAAATCATCTACACAACTAAATGCAGTCAAATCAATTGTAAAGCTGCATATTATGAGGAATTAAGGGTCAATCTATCAATATGACTAGTCCAGCAACAGAAGCATTCCTCTACATTTATAGATCATGAGCAACATTAAGGTCATAAATTTGATGTAATGAAATCTGAAATCATATGTACCAAGAGGGAAAACTGAAAATAAAAAGTCAAAAAGGCTTGGATGATATCTAAAGACAGATTTTCTATAAACAAAAAGAAACTAGCATCCCCCTATCAAAGAAGTGGATGCTATGAAGAAATTCAAAAATTTCTGAATAATGAAACAACAAATTTAAATGAATTAAAAAATGAATAAAGCTATCAAGTATACTACCCGTCTATGAACACTAATGAAATGAATGAGTTATGAATATAATATATAATATATTGAAAGCATGCCAAGCAAGAATAAAAGTATTTACATAAAATATATGGTTCCTTTTTCTACATAAATGCCTATACATTTATATTACTAATAATACATTTTTCCAAAATGCTTATAATTTGGGTTGAGATTAAGTAGACTTATTTTTTTACAAATAATCCATTAACAATTGATGTATTTGCATTTTAGATACATGATAGTATGTGATTTTTTTACTTGCTAACTTTTCATTACTTTTAAACTTCATTACCAATTATCTTGATTCTAATCCAGAACTATTCTTTGTTCTTATGCTGTTTTATATTCCATTTCAAGTCACAAATCATTTCATTATCCATATTTGTAATATATCACCCATATTAATTAGTTTAATAAATGTTTTTGAGAAATCATTTCTCTCTCTACAATTAGTATTGGAATGTTGAGATATATACATGTGTGTGCGCGCATGTGCGTGTGTGTATTTGTAAGATTTTTGTTTTTATAAATGCATCTTTCACTTTATATCACAGCCAACCACCAGCCCAGATATCAGACCAACCTCTGGCACTATAGATACATTAGAAACATACATTTGTGAAGTAATCCATAAAGCAGATGTTACAATTTATCTTCATATATATGTATTATTTTTAGAGATACTTAACCTTAACTCCATATAATAATAGATATACAAATATATTTCAAAATTCTATTCCATCACACTTTACTGAAACATATTATCAAAGACATGTGTAAGTATGCCATTTTATATTAAAAATTTGAATTTAACCACTTCCTGAATCCAAGGTTATGATAACTGAAAATCAGATATTACAAAATAAAAGTAAAGGGGTATCAGTCCTTTTAGCTGCTAAAAGAAGAAGCTGTCTGGACAATTTCAGAATTATCTGAAGAACAATGTACCTGCCCCCTCCCCTACTTAAATCATAATCAATGTACTTTAGATTTATATTTGATGAATCACTGCATAATATCAATGGTCCTAGATCAATACTAGTTATGGCAAAGCCAATGTGCAGTCAATCAATCACTTAAACTAATTTACCCAAAATGTTTTTGTCTTCATTAGATCTGCTAATACAAATTTTAGTTCAATCAGTGTGGTGTCCCAGTAAATTAGTAAGGATAATTTACCCATACTAATGTTATATTTGGTCAATCTAACTTAACATGATCAAATAAGACCAGGCAATAACAGCTATTGAGCAAATTTTGTCTGAGAAATGTTTATTAAATAATCATAAAAACATGCATTGTTTAAGTGGAATTTAAAAACAAAAGATAGATATTAAATGCATGGGAGAATTGAGGTTTGTCTAAATCAGAAAATTTAAAATAAATAGAAAGTCAAAGTTTGAGCTATTATTAGAGTGTGGAAGGAATTGGAGATTTAAAAAAATATGGAAACATGATGTTCAAATTCAGTGAAATATTAAGAAGGAATAATAAATAACAATGATTAAGCAGGGATAAATAAATTGGAACAAAAACATATACATATAATTGATTGCATCTAGCATAAATGATGTCACATTCCAAAGCAAATATGAATAAGCAACTTGAAAAAAAAAACATCAAAATCACAAGCTGAATAGGAGTTTAAAATTTGAGGAAAAAAGAATAATAAAAATATATATAAAAAAAATATGCTGATAGAATGCTCAATCTGAAGATGTTTTGGGTATTCATGGTGCAAGATATCACATACATCAGTGAAAATATGGATGAAAATCTTTTAATTATCAATGAAAAGTTAGTCAAAAATAATATATTTATGGAGGCTGATTTGAATAAAAATTTTGTTGACATGAAGTTTGACATAAAAGAAATATTATATAAAAATAATTAAAATATAGAAAATGTGAGTAATAGATTGGTGGGCAATAATACAAATGCAAATGAGAAGTTAAATTTAAAAAATCACAAAATAGAAGAGGTGGTTAGTAAGATGAAAATTATTAATTGTGATAAGGAAAAACAAAAAAGAGAATGGAGACCATAACACAACATGTTTAGATAGTAGAGAAAGCCACTAAGTACAGTCTTGAAAGTGTTACAGAAAATTATGAAGTTATCACATAGATCAAATTTGGGAAAAAATGATAAGAAAAAAAATGCAGCTGGATAACAAAAAAAATAATACAAAAAGACAAAAGTACTGCAAGAGAATAAAAAAGAAATAAAAAAAAAATAATTAAAAAATCTACTATCAAAAGACTGAAGACAATTTTAGGAGAAAATGGATGTAGGAGCTCAGTGTATAGAGATATACAAAATAGTAATAAGCAAGCATGTTGACAAATCTTATCTTATGATAGAAAAAAGAATGAAAAAGATATAATATGTAATTTGCATATAAAAACAAAAAGAATCCAAAAAAGGGAAAACAATTATAAGAATTTAAGCAATTGTGAAAAAGATTCAGGGATAGTAATTACTTTTTGAAAATTCACACAGCGTTGACAGACAATTTGCCTTAAATCATGTGAGAGAAGAACAATATTAGGTAAAACATAGGGCAATTTGCAAGATGCTTCCTAGAAATGAGATTTTTTTGTTTACAAACCAAAATTCTATCTAATCAATTTGGATTGAGAAATACCAGCCTTAGAAGTATAGAACCTGATGAGTAAAATGTACACATCTTTTTTTTAATAGGAAAGATATAGGACTGAAGTCTTTAAAGCCACATTATCGAGATTGTCAACACAATTGTTACTTTAGACTGACAAATATTAAAAGGTGCAGACCATAAGACAATTGAAAAGATAATGGGATCTTGAATACAATAGATTAATGTTACCAGCCATTGGAAAGTTAAAGGAATGAGAAACAGGTTTTTTCACTGTTTTAAACAAGAGATCTATGTAAAAAAAAAGACTACATTCCAATAATATCAGTGTAAAAAATGATAGAAAAAGGGGCCCATAATAGTTAAAAATAAGAATACTGAAAGCTCAAGAAGGACATATATTTAAATGATTAAAATGAATATGTCAATAAATATATTCAACTATTTTAATTCAACAATAGTATAAATATTTTTTTTTTTTTTTTTAATTTAAGCTCTCTCTCTTTTTTTTTTTATTTAA